>CM059316.1:5920000-5950000 GCA_030340665.1 Neosalanx taihuensis | reverse complement strand
CAAATGATGTGCAGATGTGCAAAATGAACAGGAATTTTTAAATACTTGCAGAATTAGTGCAAAATAACAACATACACACACACAGACAGGTCTGAGACCAGCCCTGTAACCTCACACACACACACACACAGACAGGTCTGAGACCAGCCCTGTAACCTCTCACACACACACACACACACACACACACACACACACACACACAGGTCTGAGACCAGCCCTGTAACCTCACACACACACACACACACACACACACACACACACACACACACACACACACACACACACACACACACACACACACACACACACACAGGTCTGAGACTAGCCCTGTAACCACACACACACACACACACACACACACAGCAGAGCTCAGCATGCAGGCACTCATACAGGACAGGAACATCAGGTAAGAGAGGAAGAGCCCAGCCTATGTCTGGCATGACCACCATGTCTGTGAGGCTGGCTGGAGAAGGCTAGCTAACTGGCTGGCTGGAGGAAGGCTAGCTAACTGGCTGGCTGGAGGAAGGTTGGCTGGCTGGGAGGAAGGCTAGCTAACTGGCTGGCTGGAGGAAGGCTAGCTAACTGGCTGGAGGAAGGCTAGCTAACTGGCTGGCTGGAGGAAGGCTAGCTAACTGGCTGGCTGGAGGAAGGTTGGCTGGCTGGAGGAAGGCTAGCTAACTGGCTGGCTGGAGGAAGGCTAGCTAACTGGCTGGAGGAAGGCTAGCTAACTGGCTGGCTGGAGGAAGGCTAGCTAACTGGCTGGCTGGAGGAAGGCTAGCTAACTGGCTGGCTGGAGGAAGGCTAGCTAACTGGCTGGCTGGAGGAAGGTTGGCTGGCTGGAGGAAGGCTAGCTAACTGGCTGGCCTGGAGGAAGGCTAGCTAACTGGCTGGAGGAAGGCTAGCTAACTGGCTGGCTGGAGAAGGCTAGCTAATGGCTGGCTGGAGAAGGCTAGCTAACTGGCTGGCTGGAGGAAGGTTGGCTGGCTGGAGGAAGGCTAGCTAACTGGCTGGCTGGAGGAAGGCTAGCTAACTGGCTGGAGGAAGGCTAGCTAACTGGCTGGCTGGAGGAAGGTTGGCTGGCTGGAGGAAGGCTAGCTAACTGGCTGGCTGGAGGAAGGCTAGCTAACTGGCTGGCTGGAGGAAGGTTGGCTGGCTGGAGGAAGGCTAGCTAACTGGCTGGCTGGAGGAAGGCTAGCTAACTGGCTGGAGGAAGGCTAGCTAACTGGCTGGCTGGAGGAAGGCTAGCTAACTGGCTGGAGGAAGGCTAGCTAACTGGCTGGCTGGAGAAAGGCTAGCTAACTGGCTGGCTGGAGGAAGGCTAGCTAACTGGCTGGCTGGAGGAAGGCTAGCTAACTGGCTGGAGGAAGGCTAGCTAACTGGCTGGCTGGAGGAAGGCTAGCTAACTGGCTGGCTGGAGGAAGGCTAGCTAACTGGCTGGCTGGAGGAAGGCTAGCTAACTGGCTGGCTGGAGGAAGGTTGGCTGGCTGGAGGAAGGCTAGCTAACTGGCTGGCTGGAGGAAGGCTAGCTAACTGGCTGGAGGAAGGCTAGCTAACTGGCTGGCTGGAGGAAGGTTGGCTGGCTGGAGGAAGGCTAGCTAACTGGCTGGCTGGAGGAAGGCTAGCTAACTGGCTGGCTGGAGGAAGGTTGGCTGGCTGGAGGAAGGCTAGCTAACTGGCTGGCTGGAGGAAGGCTAGCTAACTGGCTGGAGGAAGGCTAGCTAACTGGCTGGCTGGAGGAAGGCTAGCTAACTGGCTGGAGGAAGGCTAGCTAACTGGCTGGCTGGAGAAAGGCTAGCTAACTGGCTGGCTGGAGGAAGGCTAGCTAACTGGCTGGCTGGAGGAAGGCTAGCTGGCTGTCTGTCTGGAGGGAGGCTAGCTGGCTGTCTGTCTGGAGGGAGGCTAGCTGGCTGTCTGTCTGGAGGGAGGCTAGCTGGCTGTCTGTCTGGAGGAAGGCTAGCTAACTGGCTGGCTGGAGGAAGGTTGGCTGGCTGGAGGAAGGCTAGCTAACTGGCTGGCTGGAGGAAGGTTGGCTGTCTGGAGGAAGGCTAGCTGACAGGCTGTCTGGCTGGCTGGCTGGAGAGAGGCTGGCGGTCTGGAGGGAGGCTAGCTGGCTGGCTGTCTGGAGGAAGGCTAGCTAACTGGCTGGCTGGAGGAAGGCTAGCTAACTGGCTGGCTGGAGGAAGGCTAGCTAACTGGGTGGCTGGAGGAAGGTTGGCTGTCTGGAGGGAGGCTAGCTGACAGGCTGTCTGGCTGGCTGGCTGGAGAGAGGCTGGCGGTCTGGAGGGAGGCTAGCTGGCTGGCTGTCTGGAGGGAGGCTAGCTGGCTGTCTGTCTGGAGGGAGGGAGGCTAGCTGGCTGTCTGTCTGGAGGGAGGCTAGCTGTCTGTCTGTCTGGAGGAAGGCTAGCTGTCTGTCTGTCGGTCTGGAGGGAGGCTAGCTGGCTGTCTGTCTGTGTGGAGGGAGGCTAGCTGGCTGTCTGTCTGGAGGGAGGCTAGCTGGCTGTCTGTCTGGAGGGAGGCTAGCTGTCTGTCTGTCTGGAGGGAGGCTAGCTGTCTGTATGCCTGTCTGGAGGGAGGCTAGCTGGCTGTCTGTCTGTGTGGAGGGAGGCTAGCTGGCTGTCTGTCTGGAGGGAGGCTAGCTGGCTGTCTGTCTGGAGGGAGGCTAGCTGGCTGGCTGTCTGTCTGGAGGGAGGCTAGCTGTCTGTCTGGAGGGAGGCTAGCTGGCTGTCTGTCTGGAGGGAGGCTAGCTGTCTGTCTGGAGGGAGGCTAGCTGGCTGTCTGGAGGGAGGCTAGTTGTCTGTCTGGAGGGAGGCTAGTTGTCTGTCTGGAGGGAGACTAGCTGTCTGTCTGGAGGGAGGCTAGCTGGCTGTCTGGAGGGAGGCTAGCTGTCTGTCTGGAGGGAGGCTAGCTGGCTGTCTGGAGGGAGGCTAGCTGTCTGTCTGGAGGGAGGCTAGCTGGCTGTCTGGAGGGAGGCTAGTTGTCTGTCTGGAGGGAGGCTAGCTGGCTGTCTGGAGGGAGGCTAGTTGTCTGTCTGGAGGGAGGCTAGCTGTCTGTCTGGAGGGAGGCTAGTTGTCTGTCTGGAGGGAGGCTAGCTGTCTGTCTGGAGGGAGGCTAGCTGTCTGTCTGGAGGGAGGCTAGCTGTCTGTCTGGAGGGAGGCTAGCTGTCTGTCTGGAGGGAGGCTAGCTGGCTGTCTGGAGGGAGGCTAGCTGGCTGTCTGGAGGGAGGCTAGTTGTCTGTCTGGAGGGAGGCTAGCTGGCTGTCTGGAGGGAGGCTAGTTGTCTGTCTGGAGGGAGGCTAGCTGGCTGGCTGTCTGGAGGGAGGCTAGCTGTCTGTCTGGAGGGAGGCTAGCTGGCTGTCTGTCTGGAGGGAGGCTAGCTGTCTGTCTGGAGGGAGGCTAGCTGTCTGTCTGGAGGGAGGCTAGCTGGCTGTCTGTCTGTCTGGAGGGAGGCTAGCTGGCTGTCTGGAGGGAGGCTAGTTGTCTGTCTGGAGGGAGGCTAGCTGTCTGTCCTGGAGGGAGGCTAGCCCACCGTAGCAGTGCACAGCATGCCTGCTGCTCCTTACAAGTCGCTCAAGTGGCCATGCATGATGTCATTAAACAGGGCCGACCATGACATTCCTCAATGGATTATTAGGACGTGCTACGGTTGGTCGATCTGTTATGGGAGTAGATTGACCACATCCTTGTTACCTGGTAAATAATGCTAAAGGTCCATTTTTACTGAAGGTGTGTGTGTGTGTGTGTGTGTTTACTACAGGAAATTCCCAAATGCTGAAAAGGTGCGGTGTCATGCTTCTGTGCTTTGTTTACCACGGCAACAGTGAACAAAAGCCATTGGTCCTGTCTGAATGAAAAAAAAGAGTCTTTTCCTTATATGGTGCCCTGCGTACGGTGTGCCCCCCTGGCCCCCCCGGCCCCCCCGGCCCCCCTGCCCCCCCCCCCCCCCCCCCGCTGTGCTGGACATATCCATCACAGATCTGCTAATGTGGAAGAAGTCACATGACAGGAAATGCATTTCAACACCTCAATATGTGCGATAAATCTAAATCGAGCTGGCATTCTCATATTTTATGCACGCACAGGCCCTCGGATACACGCGTGCACGCGTACACACACTCTCACACACACTCTCACACTCTCTCTCTCACACACACACACACACAGAGGCAGGAACCTCTCCTGCTCCAGCGGCTGCGATGCCGGCATGTGCACGGTGAGCTCACCTCCCGTTGCCACGGCGACACGAACCAGAGCTGGGGGGGGGGGGGGGAGGGAGCCTGGCTCGTGCGCACAAGCGAGCGTGTGTGCGTGTGTGCGCGACAGGCGAGGGGTGACAGAAGCTTGCGAGCAGGGAGGAGGAGGAGGAGGAGGCGGGCCCGAGGAATTCACCACGTGCCTCGCTTGTTTAACGTCAATCCCCCCCCCCACACCACCACCACTACCCCCTTATCGGGAGGGGGGGGGGCGCTCTAAGCGGGCGTCTTCAACGACCAAGGCGAAGGGGGGGGCCTGTTTTACGACAGCAAGGTTCGCCGTGTAAAGGTGGCAGGACGACAAAAGGAGGAGAGAAAAAATCCACATCTGCACAAAGCTGGGTGTTCACAATCCACATGCTGAAGAAACTCTAATACAAGAGCAAACACACACACACACACACTCACACTTCAAAAAAGACATAACACACAACCCCCCCCCCCACCACCCCCAAATAACTCTCTCAAACACACACACACACACACACACACACTCACACTTCAAAAAAGAAATAACACACAACCCCCCCCCCCACCACCCCCAAATAACTCTCTCAAACACACACACACACGCACTCACTCAACCACCGCCCCCCAACCAGCCAACCCCCCCCCCCCCCCCCAAACAACTCTCTCACGCACACAGACACATTCAGTCACATGCTCCTGCGTTAAGTATCAGCCCTCCCCGCCAGCTGCACGAGAGAATGATATTAGCGACGGGAGCGGGGGGGGGGGGGGGGGTCATGCCTGCTCATCAATGGCAGCCAGGCCCCGGCCGCTCGGCAGCCGTGAACAAGCTCTGAATTCATTACCCCTGGTGCACAGATGGCGTCTAGCTTGCCCCCCGTCCCCCCCCGTCCCCCCCCCCCGTCCCAAGTTCAAGTTCACATCCAGGAGACGCCAGACCAGATGCACGGGGGCCATTGTTCCACGTCGACGTGACGTAACAGGAGGGATAGTCTGGTCCTCAGAAATGGAAGCACCGTCTCTCCCTCTTCTCTCTCTCCCCCCGACACACACCCCCCCACGCACCCCCACACACCCCCCACGCACCCCCCCACAACCCCCCCACGCCCCCCCACGCACCCCCCCACGCACCCCCCCACACACACCGCTGGGCAACAGCAGAACAAGCCTTGACATTTCCGTGGAGTGGGGTGAACCCGTATGGAGGGGGTATCTGACGGTGGGGCGTGATTGAAAGATTGGGAGCAGGGATTTATTATTATTTTATTCGGGCTCATATTTACACCTACTCCCCCTCCCCCTCCTCCCCCTCCCCCCCCCCCACGTCCACACACTGCAGATGGCAGAGACGGAGAAGGTTGTGGTGACCAAACATCTAGGCGCGATGCGTAACATGCGTTTTCGAACAAGGGGGTTCCCGACGCGCATTCAACACACAACAAACAGCCCCCAAAACTCTCCATCCTTTGTCTGAGACAGAGATTACCTGGGCCCCCCCCCGCCCCCCCCCCCCCGCCCCCCCCCCCCGCCCCCCCCCCAGCCTCATCATAAACTCACAGCACCTGCCACACCGCAATCGTATTACAACGCCGCGATCCCCCACCCCAGCCGAAGAAGGGCCCCGTGGAAAAGGAGAGAAGGGAGAGAAAAAATCCGAACACAGCTGCATATGCACCCGCGTAAAATATGCCGAAGGCTCCTCCGATGAATATGAAGAGGGAAAAAAACCCTGCTTCTGTTGCCCAACCAATCATGTGACAACAATGGCCGCTGACACTGTAAGGGAGCGGGGGGGGAGGAAGGGGCTAGAACCGCCGTTGCCAAGGAGAGGGGGGGGGGGGGGGAACGGTCGCCACCCATTTCCACACGCGTAGTCAAATCACACGGCTATATTTCTCCGTGGCGGAAAAAAAAAAATAATAATGAAGAGGGAGCCTTTTGAAACGAACGATTGGGGGGGAAAAAGAGGGGCCTTTGGTTTCTCCCGGGTCTGCAAGTCTCCAGCCTCCGTAAATAACAACAGTCACCCCTCACAGCCTCGTCCTACATGGCTAAAACACACCGGACCACGTCGGGGGGGAACAGGGGTTTGGATTACTGCATACGAAAGCGCTTCTGCTCAGGCTGTGTGTACGTAGCATGGGCAGAGAGGGATCAAGAAGCCTTAACGTGGAGAGGAACATGCATGTGAGATGTGTGTACATGCGTGGAGCTGAACATGCGTGTGAGATGTGTGTACATGCGTGGAGAGGAACATGCATGTGAGATGTGTGTACATGCATGGAGAGGAACATGCATGTGAGATGTGTGTACATGCGTGGAGCTGAACATGCGTGTGAGATGTGTGTACATGCGTGGAGAGGAACATGCATGTGAGATGTGTGTACATGCATGGAGAGGAACATGCATGTGAGATGTGTGTACATGCGTGGAGCTGAACATGCGTGTGAGATGTGTGTACATGCATGGAGAGGAACATGCATGTGAGATGTGTGTACATGCGTGGAGCTGAACATGCGTGTGAGATGTGTGTACATGCGTGGAGCTGAACATGCATGTGAGATGTGTGTACATGCGTGGAGAGGAACATGCATGTGAGATGTGTGTACATGCGTGGAGCTGAACATGCATGTGAGATGTGTGTACATGCGTGGAGCTGAACAGGGCTGCAGTGATTTTATTTACAGTGTGAATCACGAAGCAGAAGGAATATGGAGAGCAACCGGGAGAGGGATGCAAGTGGGATATTCTGAGGTTTCAGACATGCTAACTGCTCCACATGCTAACTGCTCCACATGCACACTGGACCACATACACACTGAACCACTGGACCACATACACACTGGACCACTGGACCACATACACACTGGACCACTGGACCACATACACACTGGACCACATACACACTGGACCACTGGACCACATACACACTGGACCACTGGACCACATACACACTGGACCACAGGACCACATACACACTGTACCACATACACACTGGACCACATACACACTGGACCACTGTACCACATACACACTGGACCACATGCACACTGGACCACATGCACAGGCCTTCACTATAATGAAACTATACATGCAGAAATAGAATCTATGTGCCCCCCTTAGTGATGCCAATTATCTAAAGGACTGCTTTTCACACTAAAGCAATTGCTTAATATAAGGATTTCTTTTAAATGATCATTCATAATATTCCTAGGTAATTTGATTTAAAAGGGCAAGATAACAGATTTATATTTGCAGGGCTAAGCAACTTCACTAAACAAGTTTACTGTTGAACTTTCCGAAATAATGCTGTTTAATTTGGCCAGTGCAATAATTTTGTTCTGTAAAAAAAATAAAAAAGGTCAAATGAATGATGTTTGGTGGGTGGGTTACTGAGCTGACGATTTCTTTTTTCCCCCTTCTTTACTCTGCGTTGACATTTAGTGTGGCCCAGAGACCCTGAAAACAATGCAGTCATTCATATGTCTAGACGCCGATTTCAATCGACTTAACGGGGTACAATGGGACTTGGTTATTCACTGCTGGGCCAAATTGTGTTCTCGAATTTTCTTTCGGGCAAACGTATAATGACCCGGTATTATATTCGCTCTTTGACAAGGGTCGGAACAAGAGACACTAGTTTTGTCTGACGGTGTGAGAAAGTCGGCAAGAGACCCTTTCAGAGGGGACCAGAGCTGAATGCAGCCACTGTGGGCCTATTTAACATTGAACTTGAATAATCCACATCCACTTCACTCGCCCCTGGGCCTCAAACTCACACGCAATCCCCAACATCCATTATTTAGGGCGCAACAATAAAACCCTAAAACTCTCAGAATTAAAATAGCAACACGGTGAAGCACCGCGTTTAAACGATGAACAACCACAAAAAAATGTAGTAAACGTAGTCGAATACACAAACCCGAATACCAAAGCAGGCTTTATAGAGTATTAAAACATTCGTCACATGGTCAATCAAATCAAAAAGATTTAAAGGGATTGTACAATAGGCAAGTGTATCACTTCTCTGGGGGTTTCTGTTTGCTGTGCTGCTACAGCTGATGGCTTTTAATACTGTCTTAAGACCGAGATAAACAATAGGCTCACTATCTTCTTAATGGCTCTCAGAAACCACAAACACATCCCATAACAAGCCTAACTCCAGAATAAATAACTCTAGTAAACACCTTCCATAGGTCACAATGACAAAAGCCAACAAAGAGAATCGGTGTCTGTTTTTTTTTTTTTTACAACTCTACTCAACACCATCTTAATGTTTATAGTGTTTGTAAAGTACTGACCAACAGTCATGGGTTATAGGTTAGTGCTGGTCTTGTGACATGCCTATTTCTCAAATATTCTATATTAATTCAAGGCTCATAGGGATACAGCATTTTCTGAAAAGTCATAATTTGGTGATAATTTAAATCTATGTCATGATTAAAGCATATGTTTTATAAAAATAATAATCATATAAAATCAAAAATAATCATATACAATCTTGTTTAAAAAAACGAGTTATCCTTACAGCAAATATAGTCTCTTAAACATGTTGTTCCACTAAATACTTTTTTTATTATTTCGTTTGTAAAAAAGCATTGAAATTCATAAATATTTAACAGAGGAACACCCTCCACGGTCAAGTTCAAATAGTAGACCTTAATGTCATTTATTCAATGTTTTAGACTGCTGTCTGCCTACATGGACTCTAATATTAGTTCTCATGAATCCAACAATGGACGGGTTTTTTAGGGCGCTCAAGTAAAGTCCGCAGAGGATTCATTAAATATTGTATTCAATAAATCCTGTCGGATTTAAAGTCTGTTGTTTTTTTGTTTGTTTTTTTAGATAATGACGCGAGGGCCTCGTTATAACAGTACAATTGAAAAAGGCAATAGGGATTCAAAAAAGCAGTTACTAACTCCCAAGTTTGGGTGGGAAACGTCGGTCTCTTTCTTTTTTCGGGGGGGGGGGGGATGCAGATGAATCTGGTGCACTTGACGTCTTTTCATGACCCCTGTCGAACCCAACCCACCCCCCCCCCCCCCTCCCTCCCTCCCTCCCCCCCACCCCCAGCTCCTCTCCCTGCTGTCTGTCACACACAGACCGGGCATGGCATCGCCACTTGGCCCCCCCCGAGCGTGGGAATGGGAGCGTCCTCTCGTTCACATCTTCCCGCGCTGTGCGGTTAACGGAATCAATTAAGGAGGGCCGACCCCCCGCTCTCCCCCCACCTCCACCCCCGCCTCCTTCTACCCCTATACCCAAATCCACCCCCCTCCCCACTTTTTTTGTCAGCTCTGTATATGTCCTAATTATTGCCGTCTCCTGGATGGACTCAATCATGCTGAAATAAAAAAAAGTGGGGAGTCGCGCACGTGCAGCTCCGCGGACGTCAATCTCATTCTCAAAGCTGCGCGAGCTCAGCAGATGGACAATATAGGCCTGCAAACCAACACTCAAGACATTTCTGGTCCTAGTTGCCACACTTAATTAAATATTAATTAAAATATATAATTAAATCATATATATTCTTTTAAATAAAGCATTGAGGCCGCTGACATAATAGTTGCAGGGGCCTTTACTGACGTAGGCAGACGAATTATATGTCGCGCGCGTGTGTAGGGGGCCGCGCGCGCGCGCATGAGGAAGTGTGTGAGTACACATTACGGCAATTAAAAGTTGCACGAGCCGAACGAATAAGTAATGAAAGAAAGCACCCCCCACACCCCCAGAAAAAAATAATAGGCCTATATATATAAATACAAATAAAATAATATAATGCTGAGCATTATACTCCTTTTTGAAACTAAACGGCAAAGAATTCTAATTCCGACGTTGGCTGAAATTGAATTGAAAAAATGGAAAATCCTTTATTAGTAGAAATGAGTTCCAGTCCTGGATGAGGGGGGGAGCGGTTAGTACTTTCGGTTATTTAGCTTTATGACGGGCCAACGTACTCATACAGCTAGATAACCAAAGATATCAACACACTCCCTCTTCTGCAGAAGGTCTTCTGGGAGAACCCACGCAGGCCCACTGCAGGTTCCAGGTTCTCCTGACTCCTAGAACACAGCCACGTCCCATTAGAATCCTATTTATGGCCATGTGGGTCACAGTATCATCAAACTCGCACGCACCCATCGTTAAAACGGGCGTTCTTCCCAAAAAAGAATACAAAAGGTAGATATAATCCGTGTGATTTGTCAGATGCAGACGTCACCTCCGGTATCAGAGAGGTGGAGGCTGGGTGCCAGGGGGGGGGGGGTGAAGTGCAGCCATCCTGGCACGGGGCCCTGATCTGCAATGCAAATGGACTGGAGTCCCACGAGGAAAAAAGAGGCTTCTCTCGCCTCTATGAAGTGGTCGAGGCAGAGGTATCCTAGTGAGGCCAGCGAAGAAGATGCGCGGGCGCGGTGGGGGGTGGGGGGGGGGGGGGGGGGGTGGGGGGAGGATCCGGTTCCCCTCGGAGAAAGTATAGCGGGGAACGACACTTGGAAAATTACGACGCGATTGTTTCGGATTACGAAGAGAAGAGGGTCTTGGGGCGGGGGGGCTTTTTTTGGGGGGGGGGGGCGAAGATGTCAAATTGTCCGCGCGTATCCCCGCGTGTCGAGCCGCTGTCAGCCAGGGGGGTTCTCCGTTCTGCTGGCTGCTGCCAACGGTCTGAGAGGAGTGTGTCCAAGGGGCCATCCCCAAGAAGAGGAGGGGGGGGGGGGGTTACCGACGCCGAAATCTGGACCAAACCCTGGCGAGGTCAAAGGGTGCTCCGACCACGTTAATGATGATGATGATGTCATACAAACGCACACTCGAATAATCCCGCTTTTCTGCAAACGGCATAGCACGGCAGCCCCCCCCCCCACACACACACACATTTATTCTATAGAACAAGGACATCATTATATCCCCCCCCCCCAATGCAGCATTCACACACAGCCAGCCTGCGTCCATCCTGAAAGCGCGTTATTGTGTCTTCTATCCTCTTTATGCACTCATAGCAGAAATATCTCCAGTATTTACTGGTTCACAGTAAATCCAAGCGGAAAGCATGTGCAGCCTTAAGGGTTTTCAGACCGAACGGATTTTTTTTTTTTTTTGCGTCGAATGTCATCTGGACTGTAAATGTGCAGTAACCGTCGCGGCTGCTGGGAGGATTGGATCAGGTAGGCAGAAGGATATGGCGCATTTTTTTTGCGCCTGGATTCATAACGACGAATTTAGGCATCCTAGGATTAATAGAATAGTTCATAGTTATTTTGCAGAGGCATACAGCCGTTTCAAAGGTGTGTTTATTTGCATTCGCCTGGCGAACAAGAACCGTATGTGGTTCATAGGGAGTACGGGTTGCTTAAGTGCTTCAGCAATAAATATATATATATATATATATATTTATAAGGCTTGCACTTGTGCATGAAAGCATTTTGTTGAAAGCATTTCTTCAAAGTAATGTTTCAATGAGACAATCCGTGCGTCTCTGCTCCTCTCTCCTTGTGGACGCGCGCGCTTGCACGGTGTGCGCGTGCTTGAGAGGGAAGGGGGTGGGCAGGAAGGGTCCGGCTATATCCGGTGACTGTCACCCATCACACCCTATCCATATGTACATTACATGTCCATCATAAACATATGTGATATGCTGCCACTGAGCCTAAAACTGTTAGCAGCCACACACAAAAAACGCACGTCATCACCACTTTTTTTTACGGAAAACATATGTTTTTTTACGTAAGCCCATAGTGTTCAAATGATCATGGAACATGCCATCTCCACCCCTTTTCACCTGTCCGGCAGCACAAACGAGTCATTTCAACTTCAAGTGCAACATTTAGGTCAGGGGTCAACAACCCTGGTCCTAGGGAGCCGCTGTTCTGAAGATTTTAGCTGTTTCCCTGCTCCAGCACACCTGATTCTAATGTAGAGTCATTATCAAGCTCTGTGGAAGCCTCATAATGACTCTACATTAGAATCAGGTGTGCTGGAGCAGGGAAACATCTCAGATCTTCAGGACCGTGGCTCCCTAGGACCAGGGTTATCGACTCCAGCATTAAAGGTTGTTCAGACATGCACGTGTGTGTTCAGTGGTAGACACCTTCATTTGACAAAGTCAAAATGATGCTGATGTCCAACAAGAGCCCAATGCAGGCCCGGTCTACGTGCTCAAGTCCCCCTCCGTTAACCCTCTCCGCAGTCTGCTTAGTCTAATCCTCCCGTGGTTTAATGTGGGCCCATCTTATGACATAAATACTTATATAAATATACTTTACGCGTAGTGCACCAGATTGTGTCAGATACTATGGGACACTATTACTGTTAGTGTGACACCAATGCCACTGTCTAAACAATTGTTTGCCTTTGTGTTTAGTTTTGCACAAAAAAATGTTTTGTAAAACAATAAAAATACATCTATTTCGTATTTCAAGTTTTCCTTGTAGTGTGTTATTTCATTCACTCTTATGGCGTATTCGGTAGAGCAGCATGTGTGTGTGAGATAGAGAGAGCGTGGTTATGGGGATAGAGAGTGCGTGTGTGTGTGTGTGTGTGTGTGTGTGTGTGTGTTTTGTCATAAAGACCGAATCTGGATGAACTAAGTGTACTTAGTCTTTCAGGATTGAAGTAGATTTTCACCAAAATAGACACGTCAACCTCGACGTTCAAATAAACATTTCAACGAATATTGAATGAATTGTGCATTGAAAGTTGGACAACCAGCCTTGCTCGCGCGTTATGTCAGCGTAGTAAAAGGTTGGTTTAGGCAGTCTGGACACGTTGAAAATATAACTGGATCAAAGTCTCACGTGCCTTTGAGTCAGCTAAGAACGTCAATGAACCCTGATGTTGGATCACTTGGAGAGCCGTGGGTCGAGCGCACCTGACCTCACGGATCTAACAGCCCATCCACCCGCCTCTGGTTTTACGCAGCCTGGGTTTTACGCATGCAAAGACATTAACGATCAGGGCGACGAGCGCTCAAGTTGCACTTACTGGGTCGAGCCGTGCCGCAGTCGTCTCATCAGTCGGCCTCGGCGGTCAGAAAACGTCCCAAAACGGAGACCAAACGGCGGTCTGGGCGGATCAGTGTCCGTTTCCCTACAAATATCCAACCGTCCTTAAGAGTCCCTTTCATTGGGGCCCGGTGCATTACGCGCGCTTCAGCCGGTCTGAGGAAAGGCGCCGGCTTATTCCAAGCACATGATGGACCAGAGAGAGAGAGAGAGACTGGGGAGAAGGGAAAGGGAAGAGCGAGAGGTAGAGAGAGGGAGAGGGGGGGAGAGAGGGGGGAGGGAGAGAGAGAGAGAACTTTCCCATAACGCTACAGCACCACAAATACTAAGTGCACAGTTGAGCTTGGAGAGTCTGCAAGTTCCCTTTTTTGGGGGGGCGGGGGCGGCAGGATGGAGGGGTGGGGTGGGTGAAGTCCATCCTTCTGTGAGAAAAGAAGACGTGCTCTGAAATTCAAACAAGTTCCCCCCGGCTTCTCTTTTGTGTTGGGCACGAACTGAGGAAGCATTGTTCGTCGTTTGGCCTGGACCATCCCCTTACCCCCCTGTCTACCCTCACCCCCCCCCCCCCCGCCCCCCCGGTCCAGGTTCCGAAGTGTTGGTAATGAATGTGCTGCAGGCTCTCCCTTAACGCACTCACCGTCCCTCAGACAAAGATAGAAAAATAATTCACTGGTGCAAAGAGAAAAAAACAACACTGGGGGTGAGGTCAGCAATAACTGGGGTATTTGTGAAGAAAACATTTAAAAACTTTATGCAAAAGGTTTCGGTGTACTCATATTTTGCGACCAGTAGGAAAAAAAAGCATTCGTTTTGAACTATATGCGATGGGCGCCTCTCTCTCTTTCTCCCTCTTCCTCTCTCTCTATTTCTCTCTCTCACTCACACACGTATGTCACGAACGAGGTATATGAGCTATGTCTCTCTTTCTCCCTCTCTCCCTCTCTCCCTCTCTCCCTCTCTCCCTCTCTCCCTCTCTCCCTCTCTCCCTCTCTCCCTCTCTCTCACACACACACACACACACGTCACGAATGAGAGTGTAAAATAGAAAGGTTGGATTTGGAAAAACGATATCACCAAGGTGACCTATAGGTCTAAAAGTAGTCAGCAAACAAGTTTGTACACCTACCTTGATCAGCCTGACCAAGGGTGTATAATGTGTCTTTAAATCAGTGATATGAAGCCATAACATCATTGGTATCAATATATTCTAACAGTACACTACATTATTATCATTCAAATTTGACTACAGTTCTTTATTTTATAATGATCATGTCACATAAGTGACCAGGTACCGGGTTCTAATGTAACGATTGTATTTCTCTTCACTGAATGTCCAATCTCACGCAAGAAATGCAATTTGCCCTGCGCCTCCCACCCCTAATTCTCCCTCATGGCCTAATTGCAGGCGTATCCATTTGATTCACCCAGATCCACGTCTGGGTTTAACCACCAGGTCCCGTTCAGTGACGTAGACCAGCATCTCCGCTGGGTGCAGCCATATTTAAACACATCAAGGGGAAATTAGTGCATCCAAATATGCAAATGGCGCTTACTTAGTGTGTCTAGACGCACCCGGAATGATCTCCCATCACCGATTCCTGGGGACTTGATGACGGTTTTAAAAGCCAACATGACCACTTTGGTTGCTTTTCGAGAAGGTTTGGTTAGATGAGCGCGGAAGACTAAAGAGAGGAAGACACGGTGGTTTTAGGAGGAGGATCCCCCATGCGTAATGAGACAGAGCCGCTCCGCCGAGCTCAGAGCTCCGATGGCTCTTTTTCCATATTGATGCATATGTAAAAGGTATATTTGCATGTTCTGTATCTTTTCTAGATTTGGAATTGGTCCTTTTTTCCTGTAACCTGGCTAAATAAGACTGACTGTTGGGATGGTGTGGTGCTGCTAGACATTGCATTTTATTTGTAAATTAACAGAATACAGAAAACGCCCTGTAGGTGGTGGAAATATATTAAAGTGGGTAATAATTTGTTAAAGCTCTACTTTGGTCATCAATAAGGACATTTCTATAGAGCACGCATGAGCAGAAAGGTTTTTGGCGACCGTACAAGATGGTCATGATATTCAAACGGATACGATTATATTTCTCCAGAATATTTTTACGTATTTTATTATTCATTTTATCTTTTTAAATACTAAAATTTGATGTTCAGCAGAGCTTATTTGAGTCAAATGATGGTAACGCCGACTTCTGCAGGCTCGCCCTCTCCAGAGCAGCCTTGACGGGAGCGCGCGGGTGCACGAGCACCCACACACACTCCCGCGCGCGCGCCCTCAAACACACACACACAGCGCGCCGACACACAAACGTTTGGATATTTAATTGAATTGAAGTACATCGATGATCAATTTATCATTAAACTAAAAGTCGAGGCTACTTTTAATCGGGACCAAATAATAAAATAAACTAAATACAATAAATAAACGAATGAATGAAATAAAATAAAATAAAGTAGGAATGGGACACATTTAACTTACCCTCACCATCTTTTCCTGATAATGTTCTAAATCTCTAAATCAATATTGAACCGCTCCATCATTTCCAGACTATGGTGCGTAAAGCTGGGAGATGGTGGTCTTAGTCCCCCATGTAAGTCAGCCTGGTCTGCAAGTGAACCCGGTGCACCTCGGTGGTCTGATGCCACCCAGCAGAAGCGGTCTGACAGCCTCTCCCTCTCTCTCTCTTTCACATGCTGTCACAGACCAGTAGACGTTCCCAAACACAGTCGGTTGATCGAACCGTAGTCCTCCAACATGTCCTTATCCCAGCTTTCTGTGCCAGAATATCACAGAAGAGATGGTGTGACGCACTTGAATGCAAAGACAGATCCATGTCAGGCTGTTGTCTGAATGACCTAGATGCGTAAAAACGGTGCGTTTCCAGGCGTGCCAACGCGCATTAAACGGTCGGAGGCCTTGGAGCGCAGTTCAGTAGCGCCTCTGAAACCTGTGTCATGTGTTTTTATCAGTTTGTATAATTTTTTATTCCAATACAACAGCTACTGTAGGAGAGCTTTGAGTATGAAATAAAAATAAAATTAAATCACCAAATTGCCTTTCCAAGTTAAGGGAAGATGGGGAATAAATTGAACGTCAATTCTCAATATAGGCTATTAAACATGAGGTTTTTAGGGGATTGAAAATAATCCGATAACAACCCGTGAACCAGGAGAATTTGTTTCATCCTACATATAAAAATACATTTAGGCTGACCTAAAGACACCCATAAGCTTTTGAATGTGTTTAGGTTTTATATAGCCTCCAATTTGAGCACAGTTCTATTTGGGCTGTGGCAGATGTACAGGTGTATTTCTGCATATTCCCACGTGTCCCAGTTATTGTACACAGGTCTAATATTAATAATTACCTTTATTTTAATATTGAAAACACGGGCTATCTGTGCGCGGACAATTGTCTCATATAAAATGTACCTATAGGATAATATTCTTTGACTTAACGGATTTATTGAATAAACTGGATCTGGATGTGAAAATACAGTCAATTAAGAAGAAGCAGAAAATAATCAGTCAAATTGATTCGACGTCAGCCTTGATGTGCCGGTTTGTGCTAGTGTGTGTTCTCTCTCTCTCTCTCTCTCTGTGTGTGTGTGTGTGTGTGTGTGTGTGTGTGTGTGTGTGTGTGTGTGTGTGTGTGTGCGTACTACTGAGTGTTTGTCTACTAATATGCGATTGTATTAATATCTTTTAAAATGTTGACCTCTTTACACAGGAGGAATACACAAGGTGGGCCTCTTTCTTCTTCTCCTTTTTTATTCTATTGATTTCTTCTTCAATTTCTTCAATCAATATTGTGGGGATTTTATTTTGTATTGCTGTTCGAATGGCATATTTGTTCAGGAAGACTAAATATAACCTTGATTCGGAGTTACACACTGTACTGTATGCCTTTGATACATTTACTTAATATTCAGCTCAGGCGTTGCCTATATTTAAATGAATGCAAATGCCATGATCAGAGAGACTCCATAGTGATGCCTCCTGTCAATTCAAATTACATTTACTATGAACAGTACAGTGTTGATCTGGATCTTCTGTCTGTTCATAAGGGGCTCTCCATGTGAGCATATTGCGACATCTAGTGGTACTGATGGGAACAGTTCTGCACGGTGGAGATTATTACAGGCCTGTATATATATAAATAAATATTTATCTTTAAATATGGAATGTTTAGTGAATAAAGTGCGTTGAATTTTGGTGATTTGAAAACCTTTAATTTACGAAAATATCCGAAATAAATTAAATTAATTAAAATAAATATGAACTATTGATGCCATTTGATGATTTAAAAATAAATAATCCATAACATTGGTTTTTATACATACCTTGGTGTTATTTCACTGGGACATAGTTGAGTAAACGTTGGCCTATTTGGTGCACCCGCTCAGCATACAACCAAAACGCATTCTGCATTTTCATTCAAGCTCGTACGTCTAATCTACAGTGAAGCACCGATAATAACGTGACTGTATTTGCAGACGTTAGTGATGTTGGCTTTACCAGTCCTCCATTTTGCGCCTTGTCGTTGGAAGAACCACCAGACCGGGTTGACCAGGAGCAGAGAGCTGATTTAATAACGCGCCAGACAGCCAGAGGTCTTGGGCAGACAGGGCGATACACGTAACCCGAAGTAGGATCTCAAAAACTAGTGAGGGTCAGAAACAGTACACCGAATTAACAAGGCTTCCTGAACCGGAAACCAGCTCCAAACCTTATTAAACCACACAGGTGCCGTCAATTGTCCAATGAGGATCAGAGAGCGGCAGCCAATCACCAGGGGGCAGAAGGCCTCTGACAGCCCCCCTCATTAACATAATGACGTCTAGGTCTTTATTATGTCTATTATCACCTTCACCCTAAGACATGGGTGTCCAACCCTGGCCCTCGAGGGCCACTGTTCTAACAGTTCTAGACGTTTCCCTGCTCCACCAGATTTTAATGAATGGGTCGTTATCAAGCTCTGTGGAAGCCTCTTAATTAGAATCAGGTGTGCTGGAGCAGGGAAACATCTAGAACCTTCAGAATAGAGGCCCCTGAGGAACCAGGCCCTAAGATGACTGCGTGATGGCGTTCTGCGTTGCAGCCGAAAATACATCAAGTGACGCACATTCGGAAAAACATTGTCAATATCCAGGATAATTAATTGGCATATTAGAAACGAATGATTCAAATCTAAATAAATACACACCGCGGGAGTGAATTATATTAATCTAACAGCATAGCGGACGGCGGAGAGATCTTAAGATCTTAAGAAGAGTGTGGCAATTAAATATAGACGATTTCATCAGATCATTTTTCCAATCACGTCCAATGAATTCGATGAATTCGTTCAAGGCCAATATTCTCCGTTGGACATCATATTTCGGATTGAAAATTGTTTCCGGTCTGAAATGCATTTTATTATTTTGCGTCTAAACACGTTATGATTTTTTATTAAATGACTAAAATGACATGGTCACATTTCTAACGTCCAAATGTGGTTATCGAAATGAATGGGCTATTGGACAAATAAACTATATTGATAAGATTGTTCATCGGACTTCATTTGTAAAATATTATGTCCTTTATCAATACCTGTTAATCAGATTAATGGATCTAATTGAGCCGTGTTTGTTTTACATGCAGGGATATTTCATGTCATTGAATGTGGCTGTTCTAGTGGGCCTGATCGTTCAATACAATCACAATAAAGCTTGTTTTGTATGTCCATGGTTGTTATTCTGCACGAGTCCAAATATAACAAGTGTAAACTTTATAATGTCAGCTCTTTATTCTGGTATTAACCAAGCCTCCAGGAAAGACTGAAACCGTTGGTTTTGATAATGAAATTTGTGTTTTGAACAAAGTATATTCAAAATGCATCGGTGTTTTCCTTCCCAATTTCCAGTCAGATATGAATATGTTGTGTTTTCCTTATTATTATGTCAACGGAAATAAATATGTTACAAACACATTTTCCAGATGTGAGTACTGTGTGTTTAACTGTTCCAAAACAATTGAAAGGCAGTTTCACATTTCAATGTTATATTTCAGTTGAATCCCTAACCTGTCTGTCCTGAATTGCGAGTCATGTTATCTATATATGCATATTACATTGGCAAATATAAAGTTTAGACAGGAAAGGACATTATTTTATTTTACCTAAGCTACTGTGAGATGTCTGGAAATGTGTACAAACTTGAGGCCTACATTTAGTACAAGCTTGCTCACTAATAAGTTATATATATAAAATGTGTCAAATTACAACAGCTCAAGTTGTGTATTTTGCAGGTCTGTGTGTGTGTGTCCTTTTAAAGGTTGGGTGAAGGACATTGATGAAACAGACACACAAAATGAAATCACACCAGCACATCAGGGTAACTAAGAAATACAGTAACTTTACTGAATTCTCTTGCAAAATACAAATACCCCCCCCCCCCCGGGCAGAAGAAACGTTTATTTTCATCTCTTTTTTTTCACTACATACAGCTGAATCAAGTCCCTTGAGATACAGAGTTGTGGTTTCAATTTTATAACATCTTAATCGTCAATGATGGCGACAAAGGCCAGCTTATGCCGCTGAAAGCCTCTTGAGTTAACCCCAAAACATCAACTTCAGACCGCCCCAAATTCAGTTTTTTTTTCTTCTTTTTGTTTTTTACAAGCTACATTTGTTACTACAGACTGACTTTTTAAGTATTTTTTCCAAGATATATATCATTTTTTATTGTTTTTTTTTCTTCTTTCTTTTTCTCTGTATACAACTTAAATAAAGCACCCACGGAACAATGATGAAGCGGCCTGGAAAAATCCCATGTGACTGCTGAGACCCTCAAGCAAGGTTCAGTAAATACACCCCATGACTGTCCCCGGGTGCAGGGGGTCGTGAATACACCCCATGACTGTCCCCGGGTGCAGGAGGTCCCCCCTTTATGCATTGCAGGCGACAGAAAAGTCAGCTGAGGTACTGGGAGGGGGGGTGTCAGATTTAAAGGTACCAGTAGGATCTATCAGTACAGCACACGACAACCCGACCAACGGGTATACGTCAAAAATCGTGAGATTCGAAAACAAAACACATTTCTCTTTGGTTGAAACAAAAACTCCAAATGATCGAACACCCGTCTAGATTTCCAAAAAAGGCGCTACAGGTAAAAATTTGATTGTTTTTGGTGCGACACGTTTGTCTATAATCCGAGAACCAGGGTCACATCCCCCAGCAGGGCCACATCAGGGTCACATCCCCCAGCAGGGCCACATCAGGGTCACATCCCCCAGCAGGGCCACATCAGGGTCACATCCCCCGGCAGGGCCACATCAGGGTCACATCACCCGGCAGGGCCACATCAGGGTCACATCACCCAGCAGGGTCACATCAGGGTCACATCACCCAGCAGGGTCACATCAGGGTCAAATCACCCAGCAGGCCACATCACCCAGCAGGGTCACATCACCCAGCAGGCCACATCACCCAGCAGGGTCACATCACCCAGCAGGGTCACATCACCCAGCAGGGCCACATCACCCAGCAGGGCCACATCACCCAGCAGGGCCACATCACCCAGCAGGGCCACATCAGGGCCACATCACCCAGCAGGGCCACATCAGGGTCACATCACCCAGCAGGGTCACATCAGGGTCACATCACCCAGCAGGGTCACATCAGGGTCAAATCACCCAGCAGGCCACATCACCCAGCAGGGTCACATCACCCAGCAGGCCACATCACCCAGCAGGGTCACATCACCCAGCAGGGCCACATCACCCAGCAGGGCCACATCACCCAGCAGGGCCACATCAGGGCCACATCACCCAGCAGGGTCACATCACCCAGCAGGGTCACATCACCCAGCAGGGCCACATCACCCAGCAGGGCCACATCACCCAGCAGGGCCACATCACGCAGCAGGGTCACATCACCCAACAGGGTCACATCAGGGCCACATCACCCAACAGGGTCACATCAGGGCCACATCACCCAGCAGGGTCACATCACCCAGCAGGGTCACATCACCCAGCAGGGTCACATCACCCAGCAGGGGACCCGGTCCAATGCTGCGGAGCTGGGATCGGATGGAGGATTTTTTCTTTCCTACGATCGTTTCACGAATCAACATTTCAACGCTGAGATACCGTCCATGCAATGCACCAAGGGGAGACCTCACCACACACACCCAGCCGCTACTCCTAAAACCCCTCTAGTCAAGCATCCGACCAAGAGGCAGCACATATGGCCTGAAACTGAGATGGGAATATATTGGAGCAAATGCTTTTATTGTTATTTTTCTTGTTGTCATCATGGTCAATGCTGGCAAATAACCATGAACCAAGTGGGGAGAAAAAGAAGTTTTACAACACAGATATGCCACTTTGGTTTGTTTACTCTGCCTGAAAATATCACGTTGTTTTTTACCTTTCGTATTGAATAATAATAATAATAATAATCATCAAATGAAAAAAAGATATTAAGAAAAGGGCTCTGCCCCTTAATCTGAATACACAGACCGTTTACAGCAACAACATTGGGAACTTGCATGGAAATAATGCACACAGAAATACCATAACACTGACAGTAGATTGGGGGGGGGGGGGCGACAGAGAGAGAGAGAGAGAGAGAGAGAGGAGAAGAGATTGATGACAAAATCTATTTTTAGAAATTAATCCAGACAGTTAATTGTCAAGAAAAAAAATCAACCAGTGCGCCCCCCCCCCCCCCCCCCCCCAAACCAGCCATATCAATTTCCTGCCAACCACCGTCTGTTAGGTCAGTGGTCCCCTACCCTGGTCCTCAGCGCCTCAGGGCCCTGCATGTTCTAGATGTTTCCCTCCTTCCCACACACCTAATTCTAATGTGTGTTCTTTACCAGGATTCCTCTGAGCTAGGTAACTAACCCATTCATGAGAATCAGGTGTGCTGGAGCAGGGAAACCTCTAGATCAGGGCAGGATAGTGAGCCCTGAGGACCAGGGTTGGAGACCCCTGTGATAAATGTCCGACTTTGGAGGTGGTGTGGCTGCGTAGAACCGGGAGGGCGGGGGATGGGGGGGGGGGGTCCCACCGACACCACTCCTGATGACGGTGACATCATTACTGTGACATCATTTCAAAAAGTGACCACGCTCAAAGACGCCGCCCTCTGACATAAATACGACTTTAAATAAATACTTCAATCTGGACTTGCGTGATGCCCTGCACACAAGAAAAGTTTTTTTTTATTATGATCAGAGGCAAACAAAGGATTTAGAAGAAGCAATAGATAAATAATCTCCCAAAATATACATAGTGAAGCAGGCCAACTTAATGAATCCTTGAGATTGCAAACCAAACACGTCATTTTTGGGGTGTCTCGCTTGTTGTTAAATAACGGCAGTAATACGACACTTTTAGAAGTAGCTTCCTATTCAATTCCCCAGGCGAATGTTCCACAACGATGATTTTATCAGCGAAAGAGGACTAATCGTTTCCTCAGTGAGGCTTTCACACAGACATGGCCAAGCTGTTGGGCAGGGACCTCAAAAGGTGAGATCATACAAGCGTCTGGAGGTAACAGGTCAGAGCTGCAACCAAAACAATATAACTGACAATATGTGCAACCGCACACAGCAAACTCCACTAGAAAAAAAAACAAAAAACAAACCAAAGAAATCATTATTATATAGATTTATATATTAGAAAGCTATACACAAGCATGTTAATTTTTCACAGATGTTTTTTTTGTACTTTTTTTTATTCGATTCTTAATATTACCGTAATCATATAATATAATAGAAATACACGTTTCAAAAACAAAACCTCTACAAAGAGAACACAGTTGAGCGAAGCGTGGATTTCCCAGTACGTTTTCATGGCTTAAGGTTCGAAAGCCCAGTCAATTTCACCTCTTGGTTGGACTATCCGTGTCGTATTAGCAAAGCTATCAAAAAACACATTCTGGCTTATAGAAACTACAAAAAGCCACAAAAAATGCCTTGCATTGTTTTTTTTTTCCTTTCATATGAAAATAGAAGCGAGTGTATCGTCGTTTTTACCCCCCCCCCCTCCCCCGTTTGTTTGTTTTTGACGTTTGTTAGGTTTGTTTAATACTGAACAGCTAATACAAGAGGGGGGAGGGGGGGGGGGGTTCATTGATTAAACTTAAGATGGCTCTTCGATCAGTTGGACGGGCCTTGAGCTCCGCCCCCCCCCCCCACCCCCACCCTGGCCTTCCAGGTCCGTCTAGCAGGGTCTGCAGTGGGGGGGAGGGGGGGAGGGGGGTTAAACCTGTACAATCCTTCAAATGTTGCATAATAGCTTTCAATCTCGTGAGTAAGTAACACCTGTACTGCCTGGCAACTTTTGAACCCCCCCCCCCCACCCCATCCTGACCCCCCCTGACCCCCCGACCCCCCCCTCCACCCCATCCTGACCCCCCCTGACCCCCCGACCCCCTCTATGTACATAAATACGTTGAACCTGCAACATGACATCATCTATGGTTTAACATACACTTTGCAAGGGAGAACCCTGGGAGAGAACACGTACAGGAACATGATGCTGTACACGCGTACACATGACCGACCCAAGCGTTCCCTCGTTCCTTCGGTTCCACACGGTTCTCCTGTTCTCCTCTGGTTACTGATTATCGCTGAGGCAAGTTAGTTAAGTACTTTTACAAAAACAGAGTACCTGACCTTTTTTTTTCTTTTCTTCGTTTCTTCGTCGGTACGCGTATATGTACACCCGTACACACACACCCGTACACACACACACACACGCTCCTAGATAGATATGCATACAGAATTCTTTTTTTGTCTTTTTCGTCACACACGGCACAAGTATGCATAGTTCCCCCCGACCAAAGAAAGCCCCCCCCCCGTTCCTGACCTATCCGACACCGCCCCCCCCCCTTTTGCCCCAGCCCCCCCCTCCCCACCATCACCGCTTTAATATAACTCCAATATGCATAACACACACTCTGCAAAAAGAACCCCCAAAAAAGGGGGGGGGGGTTACAGGTATACCGAGAACAGGGTTTCCCCTTTTCCTCCTTAAGCGACACAGAGGGAAAAATAAAGAGAGCTGGGAGGGGGGGGGGGTGAGTAATGCGATTCTGACCCCGAGGGTGAAGGTGTGGAGGGGGGGGGGCGAAGGTGGGGGTGGTGGGGGGGGGGGGGCGGCGCTGGGGGGAGGCGGCGAAGGGGTGGGGGGGGGTTTCCCCGCGACGTGGTGACATTACGTCGGGTGGACGGAGGGGGGGGGGGCGGCGGCGCCTGGGGGCCCCCTGGCGAGCGAAGGGGGGCCGGGGGGGGGGGGGGTCCGGGTGGGGGCCGCATCATGTGGCCCAGCCCTCGGCCAGGCGCGCCCGCTTGGCCGCGGGGCTCTCGCGCTCCTCCAGGCCCGGCCGGCCCAGCCCCAGCGGGGAGTGGAAGTCGCTCCTGTGCTCGTCGCGGTCGCTGCCCTCGTGGGAGGAGCCGCAGCTGCTCAGACTGTCCACTGGGGAGCGCCCTGAATCCTGCGGCTGCCGGCCGGAGGGGATCTGGGGCTGCTGGTGGCCGTACCCCCCCGGCGTGCTGCTGCTGCTGCGGTCTCTAGGAGGAGAGATAGGTTCGGACTTGATGTGCAGGCTCTGTGCAGAGGGCAGGGAAAGGTTTGAGCTCTGACATAAGTGAGTGCTAGTGCAATTTCTGTAGGAAGGAAGAGGAGACAGAGTGTGTTACAGAGGGGCTGCACACGCGTGTGCACACAATATCATGACACACACACACACACACACACACGAGTACACATGTCTAACTGCAGGGGTGTCCGACCCTGGTCCTCAGGGGCCGCTGTTCAGAAGGTTCTAGATGTTTCCCTGCTCCAGCACAGCAGATTCTAATGAGGGGGTCGTTATGGAGCCCTGCGTGGGGGTCCTGGAGGACCAGGACTGGACACCCCCGCTGGACTTATTTAAAGTAACACCGCAAACATCCGTCTTTTCTTCAAAACTCTGTATGGTCGTTGCTGAGATTTTAAAGTCTCTGGATGGGGTCAACGTTTTCTACGAGACAGTACCGTGTGAGTGCGAGTGTGTGTGTAAGTGTGTGTTCGTGGGTGTGTGTGCGTACGTGCACGCGTGTGTGTGAGTGTGTGCGGTTCTGGTTTTACCTGCGCTAGGGGGTCGGTGCGTCGGTGTGTGTGTGCGGAACGTGTGTTTGTGCGAGTGTGTGTACGTGTGTATGCGTGTGGGCGTACGCGAGTGTGTACATGTGTGCCTGCATGTGTGTGCGCGCGTGTGTACAAGTATGTGTGTATGCGTGTGTGTGTGTGCGTACATGCGTGTGTGTGTGTGTGTACATGCGTGTGTGTGTGTGTCCTGCGCTCACCCCAGCTGGTTGAGGGCAGAGTGCTGCATGCTCTGCAGGTGCTGCTGCTGCCAGCCACTCATAGAGCCTAGATGAAGAGAGTTCCCACTGTTGAACCCAGACAGGGAGGACAAGTCCGCACTGCTCAGGGAGTATTCTGCACACACACACACACACACACACACACACACACACACACACACACACACACACACACACACACACACACACACACAGAGGGAGAGAATGTGGTCAGGAGGAGGAGTGAGGTCCGGTTCAAACAGGTCGGTGGAGCACATTAGGTCTGGATGACAGGATGGGGCGGGGGTGATTAAAGTCCGTTTCCACTTCTTTCTTGGCTGCGCTGGGTCAACACAGCTTCCTGTGAGTCACGGTGGGGGGCTGGGGTGTTGCGTTGGTAAACAGCACCGCCTGCTGTCCGACTACAGTAACAACTTGATTTCCCCCCCGCCCAAAAAATGGAGGGGCGACAAAGAGCTGCCTTGTACAAATCAGAATCCTGTTTTTAGTTTCTCTCGCTGATGCTTAGGAACCCACGTTCAACAACGTTTCCAATTGCGTTTGTCAATTTAAACGTGCTCGTCGTGTCTGCGCGTGAAAGTTCAACAGGATGTGTGTGATTTGATGCGGGGGAGACCAGTGTGTGTGTGTGTGTGTGTGTGTGTGTGTGTGTGTGTGTGTGAGCCTCACACCTACCTGTACCATAGGATGTGGAGATGGCAGATGGGTAACCACCCATGCCTTGCCCTGGCAGGGTGGGCGTGGCTACAGAAACCACGGGGGTGGCCAATGACTGTGCGGACTGGGAGTTGTTTATTCTCTGGTTCTATGAGGGGAGAAGAGAGGGAGAGACAACGAGAGAGAGAGAGAGAGAGAGAGAGAGAGAGAGAGAGGGAGAGAGAGAGAGAGAGAGAGAGAGAGAGAGAGAGAGAAAGGGGGAGACAGGGAGAGGGGGGGAGGGGAAAAGAGAGAGAGGGAGAGAGAGAGAGAGAGAGAGAGGGAGAGAGAGAGAGAGAGAGAGAGAGAGGGAGAGAGAGAGAGAGAGAGAGAAAGGGGGAGACAGGGAGAGGGGGGGAGGGGGAAAAGAGAGAGAGAGGGAGAGAGAGAGAGAGAGAGAGAGAGAGAGGGAGAGAGAGAGAGAGACGGAGAGAGAGAGAGAGAGAGAGAGAGAGAGAGAGAGAGAGAGAGAGAGAGAGAGAGAGGGAGAAAGGGGGAGACAGGGAGAGGGGGGGAGGGGGAAAAGAGAGAGAGAGGGAGAGAGAATGAGAGCGATAGAGAGAGAGAGAGAGAGAGAAAGAGACACACAAAGAAACACATATTACAGAGTCATCACGAGGGAAGAAACAGGAATGAAAAAAATACAAACTCCAGAAAAACGGGTCCCCTCCCCCCCTCTCTCCCCCCTCTCTCTCCCCCCTCTCTCCTCCCCCTCTCTCTCTCCTCCCCCCCTCTCTCCCTCCCACCCCTCTCTCCCACCCTCAGGCAGCGTTCAGAGTAGATCCCTGGAGGTGATGACCACCGCATACCTCCAGACGGGATAGAACTCCAGGCTGGAACCCAGACTGTAGATGTTCTCGAAGTACCGAGCAGACTGAGACAGTCGAACCGGGAGGACGCGGAAGATCCGACGACCGATTTCGACGTCAAAATCTCCCCGCCGAAACCGATCGCGATCTTTCCGGAACCTGGTTCCTGTGGAGCCCAAACGATCGGTCTCCATGGCTTGAATGGTCCCTTTTTCCAATAAGAAAACAGCTTGACGACATCCCACACAAGCGCAAAAAAACAGCATACACCTCCAGTCAGCCAGCGAGCTCAACAGATTGGACGAGATCGCATTCCTGGAACGGGGCCTATCGTGCTTCCCTCCCTTGCCAACCGCCCAGAGATGATTGACAGAAGCTAAGCAGGTGTCATTCGCTGAAACATATTTCCAGCTCTTCTCTGTGTGGGTGTGAGCTGAACTCCTCAATGGAAATAGGTATGTTTGGACCCTGTTCCTCACAGATAAGTAGTATTAGATCCAATTACGGTCCATTAGATTCCAATCCTTCCCAAACTGTTCTCTAACCAGCGAGCGTTTTGAAATACGGAACGGCATTATTTTCCAGCGCCCCTCAAAGGATTTTAAAGTGGTATTATGTTGCTCTCCTGGAAATACAGACTTGGAATGCGCCTGGGAGTCGCTGCCAAGTTGCGGGGGGCGGCACTTGTTGACGAGCCGTATCAAAGCGCCTGCCACCAGCGCCAAACCTGGAAAAGGCAACATTTGGCGGGTCGAAGGTCGAACGATCGGCAAACCGAGAAGAGGGAAGAGAGCCAAAGACGACTTTCAATCAAAAGTACTTGGGGCCGACTTTGCATCGCGAGTTGTGTATCCCTAGGCAATACGAACAGCGATTCGTGCTTCCGATCGCTAACCGTTAAATAATATTAAATTATTCATTAAATTATACATCGTAAAAACAATATACCAGAAAAAAAACCTATACACCAGTCACATTTAGTGATTCAGCAGACGCTCTTACCCAGAGCAACTTACATCACGTACAGGGACATTCCCCCCTGAGGTAAATAGGGTGAAGCACCTTGCCCAAGGACACAACGTCACGTTGGCACAGCCAGGAAATCGAACTGGCAACCTTCCGATCACCAGCCCTGCGCCTTAACCGCTGAGCCATGTGACTCCCACAGTTAAAGAGAACCCATTTGTAGGTACAGCGGTTTGTGTGCGTCTTCGAAAAGCCTTTCACCAAAGTCCTATTGTGCAGTGCAGTGACACACACAGCACAAGCTTTTCATTAGGAAAATTACACTGAAGTCGGTTGCTTTGTATCATTACAATCCACTCTGTTACCTTCGTACCCGGCATTAGCGACCTGCTGAGTTCAGAGAGTATGAAGTGTATTTCCTAATTGGAAGTGCACACAGCTCAATGAAAGCCTAAATTGCCACGGTTAACACTAGTTCTGTTCTTCGTAACATTGGCTATAAAACAGAAGGTGAAATTCGAGGCGCCGTAAGTCAATTATCCGAGTGTAAATATCAGAGTTTCTTTATCTTTAATCATCTGCAAATGAGTATTTAAGTGAAGAAGACGAGAGAAAAAAATCTGAAATGGTGTAAATAGAACGTACCGTACTGGAATTATTCGTTTCACGATAACGAACAAAGTTTTGATTAGCGCCGCAAAGTGTTGGCGACGGGGTTTGATTGGCCGAAAGTCACGCAGGTTGTACCTGGGGGGTCAAGGTGGTCTGGTGGACGACAGGTGGACAGGCTAACTGATTTTGTGCTCAGGAGAAACACCTGTGTAAGGTTACGTCACGTTAACCTTGAATCTTTGTCCACACCTTGAACCGTGGTACAGTGGTGTTTTACACCGAGGGGAAGGGAAATCACATTAGAACACGTCGAAACCAAAACATGCCAACTGAAACATACCACGGATTGTTAATGATAACACGCAGTATATTGGGTTATTTCAAATAAAATCTGAACAATAATAGGCGGGAGCCTACGGCCTCCATCGGATGTGTCGAGTGAGATAGTTACGTGTGATACCTGCTTGCTATCTGCATAACAAAGAGCTTCGTCTCAGGGATATTTAATTAGAAAACTGAGGTGGAGACAATTCAGAGGAGAGAGAGGCGTGCAGAGAGAAATGAAGGGAGGGGGGATGAAGGAGGAGGGGCAGTTTGAGACATCTCTCTCTCTCTGTGTCTCTCTCGCTCTCGATACTCCTCTCTATCTCTCTCTCCTCTCTCTCTCCTCACACTTCTTTCTCTCCTCTGTTTCCTCTCGCTCTCTCCCTCCCTCTCGCTCTCTCTCTCTCCCTCGTTCTCTCTTTTCTCTCTCTCCCCCTCTTTCTCTCTCTCCCTCCATCCTCTTTCTCTCTCTCTCTCTCTCTCTCCCTCTCCTCTCTCTATCTCACTCTCTCCCTCTCTCTCTCTCTCTCTCTCTCTCTCTCTCTCCTCTCCCTCCATCCTCTATATCACTCTCTCCCCCTCTCTCTCTCTCTCTCTCTCTCTCTCTATCTCTCTCTCTCTCTCTCTCTCTCTCTCTCTCTCTCTCTCTCTCTATCTCACTCACTCTCTCTCTCTCTCTCTCTCTCTCTCTCTCTCTCTCTCTCTCTCTCTCTCTCTCTCTATCTCACTCTCTCTCTCTCTCTCTCTCTCTCTCTCTCTCTCTCTCTCTCTGTCTTTTCCGGGTGCTTCCTCAGGTAAGCTCAGTGTACAGACACCAGCAGCAGCAGAATGTCTTGGGCTGACCTATTTAGGTAATTGCACTCTTCATTAAAAAACTCTGTCTGCAAGAGAAATTACACCTCCCTGTCAGTATCTAGGTAACATAATCTCCCTCCGGCGGGCTAATTGCATGGCATGATAACCTCACAGGCCGGCTCTGTTGAATTTTTCATC